>JASANB010006110.1:232500-266558 GCA_030248155.1 Sabatieria punctata | reverse complement strand
TACTTCGTTCAGTTGCGTATTGTCGTATCGATTCAGAGGTTGTAATTCTGTTAATCGCTAATACCATGAACTTATGTTTATGATGATGGCTTTCCAAGAGCTGACGGCGCTGCTTCACCTTGCAACCAAGGCCTTCGGTGTAAACCATTGCGTTTATGTTTCGTTGTTTGTATGAGCTGGTCTATTCTTTTCTCTGTATACCAATTATTTTGCTGTCTGTTTTAATTCAAAGCTAGTTTTTCGGCTTTGAATTGCTCTCGATTAAATAAAACACAACTTTTGTTGTTAATTTTAGTGTCTCTGAGCTTTTTAAAAATGATTTTCCAAAAGTCGTTGCCCGAAACGTTTCTTCCTTAGCAACTTTTAAAGCGTCTCTAAATAGTTGGCTTTGTGGTTCAGTTGTGTTGGCTGTGGCTGTAGCAGAGCTGTTGTTTCCAGTGTTGGTGATGGCTGCAGCTTTGACACAGCTCGACCCATGAGCGCGCACGTAGCAGAAGCAGCGCCGTCGGTCCCCTCAGCTGCCACCTCCTCCTACTCCTACTCCTAGTGCTGATTACGGTGCCACTAAACAGTCACCTCACTCCACCTCTGCCGTTACTGCAAAGTGAGTACTCACTCCCTACTGACTGACTGACTGACCGACCGACCGACCGACCGACCGACCGACCGACCGACAGACCGACCGACCGCCTGACCGACTCACTGGACTGGACCGACTGACTGACTGACTGACTGACCGACCGACCGACCGACCGACCGACCGACCGACCGACCGACCGACCGCCTGACCGACTCACTGGACTGGACCGACCGACTGACTGACCAGAACTTTTTTCGCTGACCGACCTGATCCACAAGCGCGCTCAAGATTTCTGTATTTGCTATAGGTTAGTAGCGCCCACTTGCCGGCCGGCTATGCTAAATTAGAGCGATTTGGCACTGATGGGCAAATTTATTTCAGCTGTGGTGACGGTATTGTCTACCCGGTACCTACGGTAGAGCCCGAGGCTGACGGACTACTGAACGGCAGGCACAGATCGCTGCTTGAAGAGAACTCTGTATGTGTAGTGCGTTCAGGGTGGCTCAAAAATATAATTCAAGTCTTTTTTGCTTTAATTTCCCCGCAAGCAAACCAAATAAAGGTCGCCAAAATTTCGAGGGGGCGCGTGCTGTGCCATGTATGGTATTATTAGATGAAAGAGCTCGGAGTTTGGCAGCTACCATTCGCCAGATTTCATTAAACATTCGGCCAACATTTGCAGGAATCAGACATGGGCTAGCATTTCGGCTGAGGGGGGGTAGAATTTTCAATTCCTGAGGGGGGTAGGAGCGCCTGAGGGGGGGCTGAGGGGGTGGTAAGCCAAAAAAGTCCGATTTTTGGCTAAAAATCAAGGTTTTGTTGCTTATTTTTCATTAAAATAAGCTAAAATAAGCTATTCTGAGCTCATTTACACCTAATCCAGGCATATTTTTATCATAATTTTCTATACAAAATTCTTCCAAAAATTCCTGAGGGGGGGGTAGCGGCCGGTTGAGGGGGTAGGTCAGAACCTGAGGGGGGGGGGCCAACCCCCCCTCAGCCCCCCCTTTGCCCATGTCTGGCAGGAATGACAACAAAGAGAAACGGTTCCGTTTCTAGCGCCATTTTCTATCGCTTTTCAAATTACCAACTTTGAAGTTTTTCAATTCCTGGATCTAGCCTGAGTACTAATCTTTAAACCATAAACAGTCAGGCATTTAAACGCGTTGCACTTTGACGCTACTGTAGCAAGTCTCCGGTAGGGTCGCCTACTGTTATGTATGGTACGGTACCTAGGTAGTGGCACTATGTTTGGTACCGGTGTAGTGTACGAGCCGGATACAAATTTCTACCGGATCCGGATATGCCGGATGTCATTGATCAACTTGAAAATTTTTTAGAAAATTGAAATAAAACACATATATACATTTCTTTGTTCTATAACAGTTGATTCAAAACAACATCTAATAATTGTAGTATAACTATGGTTGGATAATCATATGCATGTAAAATGAGATGTGTACATAGTTTTTGCATATTTTATCTCACTGCGGTTAGAAATTGATAACTGGAAGCTTTTCCAAGCATTTTTCGAGTTTGATCGGAATGTTTATACAATCTTTAGCATTTATTAGGCATACCTATTTCACAGATACGGACTTCATCTGAAAAAAACAGAGGGGAAACACAGTTTGGCATGAAAATTCAGCTCATTTCGTAATTTTTAGATAAAAATGGTTGACATCACAATTTTTTGTCTAGAATTATTGTTTGCATTTTCAATTTTGTTCTCTCTAATGTAGTTTTTTGCTTTTAATTTTTTGGTAACCTGTCCTAGTTTTATAACTAAAAAAATTATGAATTTTAAAGATCTCAGTTGAGATTTCCATTCTTTCCGAGTTGAGTTTGAGTCCAAGCGGCTTCATCTAATTCTTAACTGCAAGTGACGCTTTATCTAAGTAAGATGAGATGTAAAGTGCAGATTTACAGTGGAGACTTGCCTCGCTAATAGTTCGTTTTTTTATTTGAGATTTTTTTATTTTTAACTCAAATGAAAAATTAGAAAAAACAAGGGATTATCCCAAACATAGAAATCAGTCTGTTTGGCTCGTTTTGTGATGTTCATTGTATCACATTAGTATTATTTCCCAGGTGGTTGTTTTTGGCCAATTCCTAGTCTGCTCGCCGTCTGTCTAGATTTATCCCGAAATGAACTGACTCGAATTTTCAGATGTCAATTTTTAACGCAACATTTCCAGGAACCCTCATCGATCTTGCCATTGCAAGTGGGCAATCTTATATGGACTTAAGAACCTGAAGAGCTCGCTGTCTCACAACCGGTAAAATCTCGCGGATTACTTTCAGTCAAGGTGAAGAATTAGCATTGTCAAAAATGAGGGAGTATCCTTTTGCACAGAAATCAGGGTGACACGAACTACTGGGGTCATGGATTACAATCGCCTCAGAAATTTCTAACAAGCATTCGGTCGAATGCAATATTTATGTTCAAAATACGTAAAAATCACGTTTTCTCACCTGTGACTGATATCCGGCATATCCGGAGGGAAGAGCGAATCCGGTACCGGATCCGGATATGGCCATATCCGGCCGGATCGGATCCGGAGAGCGCGCGGGCCCTAGGTAGGGGACCATATGGGTTCATTTGGGCGTGTCTCTCAGAGTCTATCTTAACCGCGTAATTATTCTGCTGCATATTTTGCCTGTGGGAGGAGAGCAGAGAAAATTATCCGAGTCCTAAAAACCTGGCCACCTCCTTTTTCCAACTTCACTCAAACGATGAGTTTGGTTCTCGGACATTTCTTTATCGATTTGGCTCAAATTCTCAGGGTTAATTAACAAGGGAACTGTGTAAATAGTGTGCAAGTTTGGTGCCAAAATTCTGAATGGCTCGGGTTTTGTGAGTCGAAAACTAAGAATCAAGGTAGGCACGGAAATTCTAATTTTTTCGTTAATTCAAGGACTTCTGAAACTTACTGGACTGATTGGTATTGTCATTGGGCACAACACACTGACTGGGTCTGGGCACCCCCTCAAAGGACGCTAATATTGGAGATTTTCAAAAAACATGGCAAAATGTGAGTTTTCGTAAAACCAGTGAAACGACGAAATCTGTCTTGATGAATTCAGTGCTTTGATTGTAGAAAGTATGGACTTCCTAACTATGGGATTTTCGATAATGGTTTTGAAATTCTCCAGTTAAAGTGCCCTTAGAGCGATAAGATAATGGTGCCAGTCAGTCAGCATGTCATGCCCAATGGCAATACCAATCAGTCCAGCAAGTTTCAGAACTCCTTGAATTAACGAAAAAAATTAGAATTTCCGTACCTACCTTGATTCTTAGTTTTTGGCTCACAAAACCCTAGCCAGTCAGAATTTTGGCACCAAACTTGCACATTGTTTGGCCAATTAGAGTGTTAATTAATCCTGAAAATTTCAGCCATATCGATAAAGAAATGACCGAGAACCAATCGTTTGAGTGAACTTGGAAAAAGGAGGCAGACAGGTTTTTAGCTCATACTGTATTTCGCATCAATAAACAACACAATTAGTTATCATTAGAACATCAGTTTATAGGTACTGTACATACAGTACGGATCATCTGCGTATTGTAACGCCTGACAACGGAATGTCTGTTAGTCCGTTAGCGTCAACCTCCGACTCCTCCTCTGCAAGGCAATTTACATATTAGCATAAATCACCATCTACAGCATGTCCCAAAAATGGATACATTTCAGTTTGCAATAGTTTCCGCACACTTTCGCGAAATCGGTTGCAGCTTCTAACACGGTAGCCAAAATCCAGAGTATTTTACAGTCAGGTACTTAACGCGGTTTGTACCAGTACTTAGGGTAGTGGCACCATGGGAGCCGTTCATTTTGCGTGTCCCATCTTGGCGTGCATTCATTTGGGCGTGTGTCAATTTTTTTTACATAAAATGTAGAAAACTATGTAGGCTCTAGTCAGTCACTGCCTACCTTGTTTGTGGTCAAGGTACCAAAAACAAACCAATTATAAATAGAGAAGAGGTAAGAGAAACAATGTGCGGACTCGAATAATTTTCTCTGCTCTCCTCCCATAGGCAAAATATGCAGCAGAATAATTACATGATTAAGATAGACTCTGAGAGACACGCCCAAATGAACCCATATGGTCCCCTACCGGTAGGGCCCGACCGGATATCCGGATCCGGATCCGGCCGGATATGGCCATATCCGGATCCGGTACCGGATCCGGATATTACCTGCCGGATATGCCGGATATCAGTCACAGGTGAGAAAACGTGATTTTTTACGTATTTTGAACATAAATATTGCATTCGACCGAATGCTTGTTAGAAATTTCTTGAGGCGATTGTAATCCATGACCCCAGTAGTTCGTATAACCCTGATTTCTGTGCAAAGGATAACACCCTCATTTTTGACAATGCTAATTCTTCACCTTGACTGAAAGTAAAAATCCGCCAGATTTTAACCGGTTTTGTGAGAAAGCTGAGCTCTTCAGGTTCTTAAGTCCATATAAAGATTGGTTAACTTGCAAAATTTGGCAAAGATCCGATGAAGGGTTCCTGAAATATTTACGTTAAAAATTGACATCTGAAAATTCGGGTCAGTTCATTTCGGAAGGGGATAACTCCAAGCTACAGAAGGCGAGCAGGCTAGGAATTGGCCAAAACAAACTCAACAAAAATAATAATACTAATGTGATACAATGAACATCACAAAACAGCCAAACAGACTGGATTTCTATGTTTAGGATAGTCGCCTTGTTTTTTCTAATTTTTCATTTAGTTAAAAATAAAAAATCTAAAATAAAAAAACGAACTATTATTGAGGCAAGTTTATACTGTAAATCTGCACTTTACATCTCATCTTTACTTTGATCAAAGCGTCTCTTTTCAGTTGCAGAATCGAGATGAATGGCTTGAGACTCTAAACTCAACTCGCAAAGAATGGAAATCTCAACTGAGATTTTTCAAATTCATAATTTTTTAGTTTGTAAAACTAGGACAGGTCTACCAAAAGGTCGGCTAAGTATACCACATTAGAGAGAACAAATTTGAAAATGCAAACAATAATTTAGCCAAAAGTCTGTGATGTCAACCATTTTTATCTAAAAATTACGAAATGAGCTGAATTTTCATGCCAAACTGTGTTTCCCCTTCTGTTTTTTTCAGATGAAGTCTGTATCTGTGAAATAGGTATGCCTAATAAATGCTAAAGATTGCATAAACATTCCGACCAAACTCGAAAATGCTTGGAAAGCTTCCAGTTATCAATTTCTAGCCGCGGTGATAAAATATGCAAAAAATATGTACATATCTCATTTTTACATGCATATGATTATCCAACCATAGTTATACTACAATTATTAGATGTTGTTTTGAATCAACTGTTATAGAACAAAGAAATGTATATATGTGTTTTATTTCATTCTAAAAAATTTTCAAGTTGATCAATGATATCCGGCATATCCGGATCCGGTAGAAATTTGTATCCGGTCGGGCACTACACCGGTACCAAATATAGTGCCACTACCTTAGGTACCGGTACCATACATGTAACAGGTGGCCTGACCCCTACCAGACTTAGGCCAGTGGTAGTGCAAGGTGTCGGCACCGTAAACGGCGTTAAATGCCTGACTGTTTTATGGTTTAAAGATTAGTGGACCAGGCTAGATCCAGGAATTGAAAAACTTCAAAGTTGGTAATTTGAAAAGCGATAGAAAATGGCGCTAGAAACGGAACCGTTTCTCTTTGTTGTCATTCCTGCCAGACATGGGCAAAGGGGGGGCTGTGGGGGGTGGGCCCCCCCCCCTCAGGTTCTGACCTACCCCCCTCAACCGGCCGCTACCCCCCCTCAGGAATTTTTTGGAAGAATTTTGTATAGAAAATTATGATAAAAATATGCCTGGATTAGGTGTAAATGAGCTCAGAATAGCTTATTTTAGCTTATTTTAATGAAAAATAAGCAACAAAACCTTGATTTTAGCCAAAAATCGGACTTTTTGGCTTACCACCCCCTCAGCCCCCCCTCAGGCGCTCCTACCCCCCCTCAGGAATTGAAAATTCTACCCCCCCCTCAGCCGAAATGCTAGCCCATGTCTGATTCCTGCAAATGTTGGCCGAATGTTTAATGAAATCTGGCGAATGGTAGCTGCCAAACTCCGAGCTCTTTCATCTAATAATACCATACATGGCACAGCACGCGCCCCCCTCGAAATTTTGGCGACCTTTATTTGGTTTGCTTGCGGGGAAATTAAAGCAAAAAAGACTTGAATTATATTTTTGAGCCACCCTGAACGCACTACACATACCAGAGTTCTCTTCAAGCAGCGATCTGTGCCTGCCGTTCAGTAGTCCGTCAGCCTCGGGCTCTACCGTAGGTACCGGGTAGACAATACCGTCACCACAGCTGAAATAAATTTGCCCATCAGTGCCAAATCGCTCTAATTTAGCATAGCCGGCCGGCAAGTGGGCGCTACTAACCTATAGCAAATACAGAAATCTTGAGCGCGCTTGTGGATCAGGTCGGTCAGCGAAAAAAGTTCTGGTCAGTCAGTCGGTCGGTCCAGTCCAGTGAGTCGGTCAGGCGGTCGGTCGGTCGGTCGGTCGGTCGGTCGGTCGGTCGGTCGGTCGGTCAGTCAGTCAGTCAGTCAGTCGGTCCAGTCCAGTGAGTCGGTCAGGCGGTCGGTCGGTCTGTCGGTCGGTCGGTCGGTCGGTCGGTCGGTCGGTCGGTCAGTCAGTCAGTCAGTAGGGAGTGAGTACTCACTTTGCAGTAACGGCAGAGGTGGAGTGAGGTGACTGTTTAGTGGCACCGTAATCAGCACTAGGAGTAGGAGTAGGAGGGGAGGTGGCAACTGAGGGGACCGACGGCGCTGCTTCTGCTACGTGCGCGCTCATGGGTCGAGCTGTGTCAAAGCTGCAGCCATCACCAACACTGAAACAACAGCTCTGCTACAGCCACAGCCAACACAACTGAACCAACAAAAGCCAACTATTTAGAGACGCTTTAAAAGTTGCTAAGGAAGAAACGTTTCGGGCTCCGACTTTTGGGAAATCATTTTTAAAAGCTCAGAGACACTAAAATTAACAACAAAACTGCTGTATTTTATTTAACTGAGAGCAATTCAAAGCCGAAAATCTCAGTTTGAATTAAAACAGACAGCAGTACTGGTTGGTATAGAGTAAAAAAGAATAGACCAGCTCATACAAACAACGAAACATAAACGCAATGGGTTTACAACGGAAGGCCTTGGTTGCAAGGTGAAGCAGCGCCGTCAGCTTCTGGGAAAGCCATCATCATAAACATAAGTTCATGCAGGTATTACATTTACAGAATTACAACCTCTGAATCGGATATGTACCTACTCGCCACGCCAAAAGCACAAATGTCACAGCACCCATACAAGAGCAGTTAGATTGGCCCCGATTGGCAAGGCCAGATTTAGGACACCCTCACTCCACCAGACTATTTTGCAACCCGGCTTTTCCTGGGACGCAATTTTTGTACCAATTTCAGGTATGAAATTGCTACGACTATCTGCTAAACATCGGTGCTTAGAGAATCCGAGACGAAAATTTTCGGTAAAGGACAGTCAGAGAGACTAAGCCATAGAGGAATCGGTTCCTTTTATGGCTTACCTCTCCAACTATGGCTATGATGTTCCATTGATGGCTATTGAACGCCTACTTAGCCATACTTGGCTACTTAGCCCTCTATGGCTACTTAGCCTTCTATGGCTACCACTCTTCCACAGCATAGCCAACTATGGCTATGTAGCCATCTATGGCTACGTAGCCATAGATGGCTAAAAAGGCGGCGCCTCCTCGAGTTTAGCCATAGATGGCTACATAGCCATAGATGGCTACACATCCATCATAGCCATCTATGGCTACGTAGCCATCTATGGCTAAAAAGGCGGGGCCTCCTCGAGTTTAGCCATAGATGGCTACATAGCCATAGATGGCTACGCATCAACATAGCCATCTATGGCTATGTAGCCATCTATGGCTAAATGTGCGCGGACCCTGTCTTTGTAGCCATAGATGGCTACATAGCCATAGATGGCTATGTTGATACGTTTTTGCTGAAAGTGGGCGGGGCCTGCCTTTCTAGTCATAGATGGCTACTTAGCCCTCTATGGCTACGTAGCCTTCTATGGCTAAAAACGATGGGGCCATTTTAGCCATAGAAGGCTACGTAGCCATAGATGGCTATGCAGAATTCGATAGCCATATATGGCTACTCTCAAAATGAAAGTGAAATTCGGAATTTGCCGATCAGCAATTTCAGTTTCATTTTGAGAGTAGCCATAGACAGCTATCGAATTCTACATAGCCATCTATGGCTACGTAGCCTTCTATGGCTAAAAACGATGGGCCCATTTTAGCCATAGAAGGCTACATACATAGCCATAGATGGCTATGTAGAATTCGATAGCCGTTTATGGCTACTCTCAAAATGAAACTGAAATTCGGAATTTGCCGATCAACAATTTTTTCTTGACGTTTTGAGCTTATTGAAATGAATTTATTTCTTTTTAAAATTGTATCTAATTCTAATGGAACACCCCAGAGGTTGACACTTTTGTTCCAAATTTCACCTTATTTCACCAAGCTTTGTGGGAATTAAAGCAAAAACAAATGTGTTCATTTTTAAAATTATTTCTATTAGATTTGAAATTACCAAATTTCAGTATTTTTACTTTCTTGCGAATGGGTCAAGCCAGACATGGGCTACCATTTCGGCTGAGGGGGATAGAATTTTCAGTTCCTGAGGGGGGTTGGGGGTAGGAGCGCCTGAAGCGGAGTTGAGTGGTAGCTTCAAAATTCGATTTTCCGCAAAAAAGCGCTTTTTCAGCATTTTTTCGTCAAATCGTGCCGAGGAGTGCCTATGCATTTTGTGGCCCGGGGACCGGCCTTGCGCACAGACTCCCTTTAGCTTCCCACCCGACGGCGGTACCCATTTACCTACTCGCTGTCACCAGCTTTCGGTGGCCTGAGTTGGGCTTTGCTAAGTCTAATTCCAGTCAAACTTGTTTCGAACCCACTGCAACCGCTAGAGATGCAGGGGCCGCCGTGACTCAAGGCAGCGAGCTAACCACTCAGCCAACTCTTTTTGAAAAAAAGAAAAATATTAGAGGAGAAACCCTTTTTGAAAAAAAGAAAACAGTTGACGTTCCTAGAGAAAAATGAAAACTTAAAACGCTCCAAAGGATAAATTAGAATTAGATACAATGTTAAAAAGAAATAAATTCATTTTAATAAGCTCAAAAGGTCAACAAAAAATTGCTGATCGGCAAATTCCGAATTTCAGTTTCATTTTGAGAGTAGCCATAGATAGATGGCTATTGAATTCTACATAGCCATCTATGGCTACATAGCCTTCTATGGCTAAAATGGGCCCATCGTTTTTAGCCATAGAAGGCTACGTAGCCATAGATGGCTATGTAGAATTCAATAGCCATCTATCTATAGCTACTCTCAAAATGAAACCGAAATTGCTGATCGGCAAATTCCGAATTTCACTTTCATTTTGAGAGTAGCCATATATGGCTATCGAATTCTGCATAGCCATCTATGGCTACGTAGCCTTCTATGGCTAAAATGGCCCCATCGTTTTTAGCCATAGATGGCTACATAGCCATAGAGGGCTAAGTAGCCATCTATGACTACAAAGGCAGGCCCCGCCCACTTTCAGCAAAAACGTATCAACATAGCCATCTATGGCTATGTAGCCATCTATGGCTACAAAGACAGGGTCCGCGCACATTTAGCCATAGATGGCTACGTAGCCATAGATGGCTGTGTTGAGGCGTAGCCATCTATGGCTAAACTCGAGGAGGCCCCGCCTTTTTAGCCATAGATGGCTACATAGCCATAGATGGCTATGATGATGTGTAGCCATAGAAGGCTATGTAGCCATCTATGGCTAAACTCGAGGAGGCGCCGCCTTTTTAGCCATCTATGGCTACATAGCCATAGTTGGCTATGCTGTGGAAGAGTGGTAGCCATAGAGGGCTAAGTAGCCATAGAGGGCTAAGTAGCCATGTATGGCTAAGTAGGCGTTCAATAGCCATCGATGGAACATCATAGCCATAGTCGGAGAGGTAAGCCATAAAAGGAACCGATTCCTCTATGGCTTAGTCTCTCTGACTGAAGGAGCAAAAGTCAATTCCTAAAAACTACAGGGTGTCTCAAAAAATGATCACATTTCTTTTTACTGCCATTTCCGCAAATTTTGACCAAATAGGCTGAAATTCGGACTATAGGTGGCACAATTCGGGGAATTTTATATATGTTAAAGTTTGGTGCACTAGGCTTGACTCATTCCCGAGAAATTTCAAAAAAGTGAAATTTCGTAATTTCAATAGTGAAAGCCGGTCACGAAAAGTGGAAACATTTCCTTTTCCTGTATCTTTTCTAATTTTTGACGGAATTGGATGAAATTTGGAGTGTAAACGCAGAAGTTCAGGGTAATTCGTGTGTAAAAAGTTGACACATGAACTCCAACGCTATCGTTACAGTTTAGGCGATAATGTAATGTAACGTTTTTTCGGTGACCGGCTTTCGCTATTGAAATTACCAAATTTCACTTTTTTGAAATTTCTCAGAGAAATAGTCGAGCCTAGTGCACCAAACTTTAACACATAAAATTCCCCGAATTTTGGCACCTATGGTCCAAATTTCAGCCTATTTGGTCAAAATTTACGGAAATGGCAGTGAAAAGAAATGTGATCATTTTTTTCGGTGACCGGCTTTCACTACTGATTTAACAAATTTCACCTTTTTTTAATTTCTCGGGAATGAGTCAAGCCTAGTGCACCAAACTTTAACACATAAAATTCCCAAAAACCCAAGCAGGGGTTGACAGATTAAAGGGCCCGAAAGGGCGACTCTCGCCCTGTTTCTTCGGAAATAAACTGTTTCAATCAAAATCAATCAAAAATTCCCCGAATTTTGGCACCTATAGTCCGAATTTCAGCCTATTTGGTCAAAATTTGCGGAAATGGCAGTAAAAAGAAATGTGATCATTTTTGAGACACTGTATCTCTTGAAATTGCAATTAGCCTTACCGGAGTTTTCCATCTATAGGACTGGGTCTTATAACCGGAAAATGCCTGAATTTGGGGTCACATTTTTGCGCCAGACCCGGGTCTCATACATGTAACAGGTCATCCGCCGATGGGGGGAGGGGGGGTTGGGGGGTCTGGCGCCGGCCGGGGGGATCTGAGCCAAAATTTTGGGAGAGGGTAGGGCACTAAAAACGCTCAAAAAATCGAAAAAATCGCAAATTTTGGGTTAAAAATCGCCAAAAATCGCTAATTTGGGCTGAAATACAGCTAAAAAATGCCGTTTTGCAGGCGATTTTGGCAATTTTTGTGTCTGAAATTCTAAAAAATTGCTAAAATTTGCTCAAAAATTTACTTGCCAGAAAAATCGGAGGGGGGTAGGCGAAATCGTCTCAGGGGGGTCCCCATCCGGTGGGGGGTCTGGCCTGAGTCGGGTGGGGGGCAGACCCCCCTGTTACATGTATGCCGGGTCTTGTAGGTGGAAAATCTATATTCTACAATTAAAACTCGATGTTCTGCATGAAAAGCATTAAATACACTGGTGTTGATCTTTGCAACAACTGACTGTACGTTTAAGTCTGAATAGCTCAGTTTTAAAAAAGTTTTGAAAGCTTAGGCAACTTAGAAGCTCCAACATGCTTACAGCAGCTATCTAAACCTATCAAATCTAAAGAATTTTACCAATATTACGCAGATTTTAGAACGATTCTTGAACGACCTGAGTTCAAAAAATCCATATTCATTAGTTATCCAAATATAATATACACGAAAACACATCATTCTTAGCTTAGACTCTTATCTTATAACTGGAAAATGCCCCCGACAGAGCCTGCTTTCTGATCACCAGCTATAAGACCCGGGTCTTATAATCGGAAAACAAACCCAGTTACAAGACCCGGGTCTTATACCCGGAGGGGGTCTAATAGGTGGAAAAGCCCGGTACTATTAATTATAAAATTTTGACCAATTCCGTTGGCGAAACTGATCGGATGTCCCAACCGGAAGGCACACACAGTCAACCCCTAGCCGGGACCTGTTACATTCGATTATTTATGACAGTCAAAACTCTGCAATAATAATAATAAATAGCAGCCGATAAATGAGCATACTGAGCGCGACGACTAAAAAAACTTATCCTAAACTAATCGGGCCTAGTGAAAAAGCGCCGAAAGCAATAACAAGTTTGACGGGGGAATTTCCATTAGGAGAGGTGCGCTTAGCGGAAGGCCGGAAAATCAATTTTCCAAGCGCGGCTCGCCTAAATCGTTACTGCCTCTAAGCTGCGAGGGCGGCCTTCGGCAAATTCAGACAGTCAGTCAGCCAGTGAAAGTCTAAACAAAAATAATTGTACCTGCTAAATATGGGCAGAAACCACAGCCATCTTTCCGCACCAAACACCTGACGAAAGTTGCCTCGGACTCCTAGATTGAAGCCGTTTTTGTCCGGTCCGTAGGTGAACATGGGATCGCGGAACGATTCTGAATTTTTTATTAGAGTCTATTACAGTCAGGCACTTAACGCCGTTTATGGTACCGACACCATATAAGGTGCCGGTATACCATAATATATGGTACCGGTACCTAGGGTAGTGGTACATATGGCACCCCCACCTACGGGGCCTGTGGTGGTACCATATATGGTACCACTACCCGGGAACTACCAACTTGCGCACAACCGATTAGCGCACAACCGAATTGCGCACAACACAACCGATTTGCGCACAATTTTTTTACTCAAACACTTTTACTTTTTTGCAGCACAATATAGTCATAGACGATGAAAGAGATTTATTTACCCTTTGCATTCCTTTCATTCATTGTTGTGTCTGTTTGACTAGTAAACGCGTTGCTTCCTTCAATTGGTGCCGAGACCAAATTCTTTTGTTTTGTTGTGCAGTGTGCACCCAAGTCTACAACCTACCAAGTCTACGACCACTTCTACTACTACCCCGACGACCAAGCCCACCATGCCTCCTCTCACTTCGCCAGCAACTCGTTCTACCTGCCGCAAAACATCACCCAAGTCCGACCACACTTCTCCGGCTACTTCCCGCTCTTACATTGTTTAGTTCTTAAAGGATGCGTTCCAGGAAAAAGTAAATGTCTGGATGCTTCCGTTTGTTGAACAACCTGGCCATCTTAGAGTTCCAGCTCTCGACATCATTGTTGGTGCGGCGGACCTCATTCACCACCACCCAAATGGCAGGCGGCACGGCATGCATCCACTGTCTCTCAAAGTACTCAAAGAATCCTGACTGCCGAAGAGCAAGTGGGGCCTCATCGATTATCTCATCCAAACCGTCACGTACCTGTAGGAGACAGATCAAAAACTGATCTTAATTGAGCTAAAATATTACTAACCTCCTAAAAACCCAGTAAAACACTGCGCTGCAGTGGCTAGCAACGTATGTACACTACATTCAACACACAACAACTCAACTATTACTTTGTGCGCAACTCGGTTGTGTTGTGCGCAATTCGGTTGTGCGCTAATCGGTTGTGCGCAAATCGGTTGTGCGCAAGTTGGTAGTTCCCGGGTAGTGGTACCATATATGGTACCACCACAGGCCCCGAAGGGGGGGTGCCATATGTACCACTACCCTAGATACCGGTACCATATGGTATACCGGCATACATGTAACAGCTCCGGGCCGACCTGGGGGGAGGGGGGTAGGGGGGGGGTTTCCTCAGGTGGGGGGTCGAGGGGGGGTTTCGCCCAGGTGGGGGGTCCCAAATTTCAAAAAGCTCCAAAACGCCTAGAAATGCATTTTTAGCACGTTTTTTTCAGTAAGGACGCTAAAAATCGCTATTTTAAGCTGCCAAATAGCGTTTTAAAGCTAAAAACAAGCAAAAAATGACAAAAAGAGCTTCCAAAAACACCGATTTTTCTTAAATATCAGCAGTGGAAACGCCAAATTCGGTTTCCAAAAGCTTTTCAAGAGAATTTTAGGCTAAAAATTAGTGATTTCTGACCCAGTTTGTTAATACTGGAGCCACTACCACCACTTGTATTTTTTGGTCGGGGGGAGGGGTCCCTCAACCTGTCTCGGGGGGGGGGGGTGAGGGGGGGGGGGGTTGGCCTTTCCAGAAGGGGGGTAACCCCCCCAAACCCCCCTAGTACATGTATGTATACCGGCACCTTATATTGTGTCGGTACCATAAACGGCGTTAAGTGCCTGACTGTATTATTTACTACAAAAGGAGACCAATTAGCAATACCGACTGACCGATTGTGCTTCTATTTCTGGAGGTCAGCCAGAGGTGGTAGAAGAACAAAGTGGAAACGCTGACTGCGAACATTCCGGCCACGAAGAACATGAACATAATGTGGAACTTGCCGCTGCCTTCCGTGTTCTTTAGACCGTGCTGAAATGGTTTAATACTTTCTTCTGCAGCTCTAATCGGTTATTACTTGGCAGTCCACACTTGGCTATTAGTTAGTAGGTACTAATTAAAGAAAGGTGTAAAGAAAACAAAGAAGCGAGAAAGAGAAATATCTTGAAAAACTTTGACCTACTTACTCTGAATTAGGTTTCGGCCCCAACACCTTGACCTAATTCAAACTTCATCAGTTGGGCCCAGACATGGGCTAGCATTTCGGCTGATGGGGGGTAGAATTTTCAATTCCTGAGGGGGGCTGACGGGGGGTAGGAGCGCCTGAGAGGGGGGCTGAGGGGGTGGTAAGCCAAAAAGTCCCATTTTTGGCTAAAATCAAGGTTTTTTGGCTTATTTTTCAAACAAGCTAAAATAAGCTATTCTGAGCTCATTTACACCCAATCCAGGCATATTTTCACCATAATTTCTATACAAAATCCTTCCGAAAAATTCCTGAGGGGGGTAGCAGCCGGCTGAGGGGGGTAGGTCAGAGCCTGAGGGGGCCAACCCCCCCTCAGCCCCCCTTTGCCCATGTCTGGTTGGGCCTCATCAGAAGGTTCTGATAAAGTACATAAAAAATAAGCAAAGAAGAAAATTAACATAACAAACTTACTAACGCTACTTAGTTAGTTAAATATCCGTACTCATACTCATATAACAGATCAACCGACGAAGGCGGGCGCGTTGGGACGGGGGTCTGAGCAAAAAATCTAGGGAGGGGGTTGGGCACAAAAAGACGCTCAAAAATCGTTAATTTGCGCTCAAATACAGCTAAAAATCATACATGGGCCGGGGGGGCAAGGGGGTATACCCCTCCCCCTCGGTCGGCCATACCCCCCCTCCTCCACCCCCCTCCCGGAGGGAGGAAATCCCCCCCCCCAAGGTCTCAACCCCCCCACCCCCCTCCGGATTTTTCCGGCCCATGTATGCTAAAAATTGCTGTTTTACAGACGATTTTCGCAATTTTTGTGTCTGAAATTACAAAAATCGCAAAAATTTGCTCAAAAAAGTTCTTGCCAAAAAAAATCGGAGGGGAGGGGTCGGAAAAATCGTCTCGGGCGGGGGTCTGGCCGAAGTCAGGTGGGCGGCAGACCCCCTGTTACATGTATGGCCAAAACTGTTGCGGGGTTAGCTAAAGCGGCACCCGTCAAACCTTCGCCACGGACATGCGCGGTTGTAATGCAAACGAATCTACCGGAAAAATATAAGAAGAAAACGTACGCTCCAGAACCAGACGAAGTACTGTATATCAGTGACGAAAGCCCACAAACAAAAGAGCAGGGCGTAGCCAAGAAACTGGATAAAGAATTTGTAATTGCGGAAATTGACACACGTGTTCACCCAGCTAAAACCATTTCTCGCTGATCCTTAAAAGACCGACAGAACCCAATAAAGGTGCATTCATAGCATGTAGAAAAAGATCGCCTGGCGATTTTCTGTAGAAAAACTCGTTTAAAGTATGAAACGAGAGCCGGCGACAAAAATGTAGTATAAAAAATTGAACTATTTTTAAAAACTGTCTTTTTATGTTGCATTTTCAAAGGCAGGAATGTGCAAATGATATTGTTTTAGTGCGAACCACTATAACAATGCAGGAGAGCGCTCAACCGGCGGAAAATTTAGAAAGAGCTCGCAAAAAAATGTCTGTTGAACAGAAAATTCTTGTCTACACGGAGCGACAGTTTTTCTGGCGTGGCGATTTTTTTCTACACGAGTGTGAATGCACCTTAACTGATCAACTTACGGACAGTGATGGTCAAACTTGAGAATGCAGTGACCGCAGACCGAGCAATGGTGACATCTGTCTGGCTTTATACAATGACACTTTTCGCAGTAGCGAATCGCTGTAAACACAATCTGTCTACTTGTCAACTAGTTGGTCCCCGATACGATTTCACCGACCCCCCCTCCGATTTTTCTGGCAAGTAAATTTTCGAGCAAATTTTTGCAATTTTTTACACTTTCACACACAAAAATTGCCAAAATCGCCTGCAAAACAGCACTTTTTAGCTGCATTTCAGCCCAAATTAGCGATTTTTAGGCCAAAAATTGCGATTTTTCTCGATTTTTAGTGCCCACCACCCAGACATGGGCTAGCATTTCGGCTGAGGGGGGGGGTAGAATTTTGAATTCCTGAGGGGGGGCTGAGGGGGGGGGGTAGGAGCGGTTGAGGGGGGGCTGAGGGGGTGGTAAGCCAAAAAGTCCGATTTTTGGCTAAAATCAAGGTTTTTTGGCTTATTTTTGGTTAAAATAAGCTATTCTGAGCTCATTTACACCTAATCCAGGCATATTTTTATCATAATTTTCTATACAAAATTCTTCCAAAAAATTCCTGAGGGGGGGTAGCGGCCGGCTGAGGGGGGTAGGTCAGAGCCTGAGGGGGGGGCCCACCCCCCCGCGGCCCCCCCCCTTTGCCCATGTCTGCCACCACCCTCCCCCAAAATTTTGGCTCAGACCCCCCCTCGGCCGGCGCCAGACCCCCCCCTAACCCCCCTCCCCCATCGGCGGATGACCTGTTACATGTATGCTCAGCAGTAGCAATCTGTTATATTATGAAGTAGAACGGAATCGCTCTTGTTTATTGCCAAACTCTGTTTTGCCTTTGAGGGTGAAAAAGCCAATATCAGTCGGAACTGAATAATAATAATAATAAAAAAACAAAAAACCAACCTCCATCGAAAGCTCTCATAGTGACGGGGAGACTGGTCTGTCTGACGAACCTCTCCAGAATGGCGCGTACCTCTGTTGGCGACGTAGAGCAGTCTATTTCTCGTACCACTTCTGACGGAGGGTAGAACTAAACAGGCGACACCAACTACATTTCAGTCAACTTAGCCAGATTTAAGCTCACGCTAGCTGACGGCCTGCCGATAGGCGCAAAAATGGTCATGTAGTAGGACCAGAGAAAGAGGACCAACAAGACGTGATATCCTATTATGTAGAGTATCCTTTCGAGGTGGTAGTTTACAGTGACTGAAAGCAAACTGTCTATCTGGCACTCTTCAGAAAATCGTCCGTCATTCCTTCCCGCAGTCCGATCAGACCTATGTGGTCCATTTCGCGACCCCCGCACGTTTCGAAGCAGGACTATTAGGCGACGCCGATTAGGCGATTTAGCGGTACTATTAGGCGACAGAAATAATAGTACCATCGCCTAATCGGCGTCGCCTAATAGTACCGTACCGCGGACGTTTCCCTTCTATCACTGCCAGCCATTCTAGCCATGCTGTTGGGCGTCAGGTACTAAGAGAGTACGCGTTGACGTCATGGTGATACGTTAGCTTGGTACGCCCTGGTGTGAGAGAGGCCCCCAGGCCTAGTTGGTTTCCATGGACAACTCCTGACTAAGTTGATCTTCTCCTCCAACGTGGAATGCTGGAGTGGCTTCGGTGCTTAGGCAGATCCAGTCGGTTCCCATTTTACCTACTAGCTGTCACCAGCTTTCGGTGGCCTGGGTGGAGCTTTGTGCCGATGAACAACTCTTTGCGGCAAGAAACTTGCCGCACCGAGAGGATGAGCGCACAGTGGCTTTGCGGCCTAAACCACTACACCAACTGTGCAGCCCAGCCAGAACGACAAATTCTGGCACAAATTTATCAGCATTTCGCTCAAGTATCGTTGAATAACTATGGAAGGAAAAAAGAAATATGCAAGAACACTTACAGAGACACAGTTCAATGACGTAGGCGTAATAAGACCAACACACAACGGCCGTTATAAATACGACAGGCAGCCAGCGAAAAAAATGGAACGTGTAATAAACCACCGGGTTGCTAGCCAACCTAGAACACACAGTTATCTTGAACTAAACATATAAGAAGGGGTATGGGTCTTCCCCTCCACCCGACTTAGTCCAGACCGCCTCCGATTTTTCTGGCAAGCAATTTTTTCAGCAAAATTTTCGTGAGACCTTTGAGGGGGCCAAATCCCTTACATTTTTTAGAATTTCAGGCACTAAAATGGCCTGTAAACAGCAATTTTGAGCTGTATTTCAGCACAAAAAAGCGATTTTTGCGTATTTCAGCCCAAAATTGCAATTTTTAAACGTTTTTAGAACCGAACTCTCCCTGTAGAATAAGGGCACATAACCGCTTCTGGCCGGCACCAAAGCCCCCAGTCCCTCTTTGGCAGATGACCTGTGATATAATGTATGATTGCTAACCAGCTACATGCATGCTAACCAGCTACATGCAATGGGGGTTTGCCCCACTTACAAAGGACCGATTCTTTCTTTTCATTTCATCAATTAAAAAGAAGGCAAGCGAATACAACCACAACAAATGCTGTCCCTTCATTTTCCATCTTCTTCTTTCTTTCTATCAGTGGTGGCTCCTGTACTAACAAACCGGCTCAGAAATCACTATTTTTTTATTAAAATTGTCTTGAAAAGCCTTTAGAAACCGAATCTGGCGTTTCTACTGCTGATATTTAAAAGAACCCTCCCACGGTCGTCTGTCTGCCGCGCCCAACATTTGTATTTCATTCCCTTTCTGTGTTTGGGCGAAATAAACTTACTTACTTACTTACTTACGGGTGGGGGCGTCCCCGCCGCGGAGGGGGGAGTAAGGTAGGCTTGGTTTGCCCTGCACGCCAAAGCTACTTTACTGCTAACGCCCACTCACACTTTCTACTAATCATTCATACTCACTCTTTCTTCCAAAATCTTCTCTATTATTATCTTGCTCATAGCTCAGGATCTGATCAAATCCACTGGGGACTTACCTTCCGGGGTATGTGGTGTGCAGTCACCTTCTGCATAAACTGTCCCAGCAACCTCGCAAGGGTCGCTCAAGCCCCTTTCAACATTCGCATTATTGATGTATGGTTTAGAGTGCTGAAGATCTTGAAGCCACACTTGCTTTATCACTTCCTGAGTGTGTGAGCCCTTTACCCCCACCTAATTTTCTCTTACAGCTCCGATGCTTCTTTTCTGCATATTCTCAGCTAGAAGTGTTACAACCTTTGATGCTGGGCTGCCAAGCTGCGCTATCGACTCAGAGACTAGATCCCTGATGTGGCTTTTCTCTCTGCCATTCGCCGGCCTGATCACCACAACCACAGCTTCGCTCGCTCTCTATAACGCTTTTCAGCCCCGATTCTCACTATCCGCTGCTCCAATTGTTGTCTGGTTCCAGTTATGAAGTTGGTTTCACCACCGATGCTACCCGCTTGCTCCAGTTGGTTGAGACGTCAGGGACTACTAGATGGACAAGCTCTCGTTCCAAGCCACTTTACAGCTCCTTCCTATTCCTACCCCACCCTCTACTAACTTCTTTCCCTTATCAAGATGTGAGAAACATCTTTTCGTAGGTAACGTCCCACTCTGCCATACAAAAAGGTGCGTATGTTGGCCTGATATCAACAGCTAATCGCTGATGGCCAGGGCGAGAAATACAAAAAAAAAATTTAAAAGAAATCGGTGTTTTGGAAGCTCTTTTTGTCATTTTCTGTTTGCTTTTAGCTCTAAAACGTTCTTTGGCAGCTTGAAACAACGATTTTTAGCGTCCTTACTGAAAAAACGGGCTAAACCAGGGGGCTAAACGCATTTCCAGGCGTTTTGGGGCTTTTTGAAATTTTGGACCTCGCTTCTGGGCGAAACCCTTCCTCGATCCCTACCTGAAGAAACCCCCCTACCGCCTCCCCCAGGTCGGCCAGGAGCTGTTACATGCATGGGGTGGGCCCACACCTATCTATACATGGGTGACAAGACATGGGTGACTGGGGGTTTGGGGTCTGCCTACCTAAAACAGACTTTCCTCTATCCACCAAAAGGAAAAGAGCACCAAAAACTGCATTCCAAATCATAGCCCTAAAGTTCGGTCACATGGATGATGGTGAGAGGAGGTATCTGGAGAAAGAGAGAAAATAATTACCTGTGAAGGCACTGTTGAGTAGCCCCTCTGGCCATTCTAATGTCATCGAATTGTGAGCTCTTAACGCTGATTGGCGGTACAAAATCAACTGAATAATATTAGCGCATCGGTTCTAGTCGCGGCTCCATGTAGTAGATTAAGTCTTTATATTTCTAAATGGTTCAAGTGTTAAGCGCTGCTAGCAATTTAGTAGCTGTTTAAAGAGGTTGCCATTTCACCGCGTTACATCTTGGGAAAAATTTAGAAAATCTTTAAATCCTTAGTGTGCAAACGTTTCGTCGTGAGCATCAATAGACTGCAAAAATCGCAAGTATCTGTTACTGTAACTACGGTATTCCGGGGCTTAGGGCGAAATAATAGGTTGACTTTTTAGAAAAATACCTGGAAATACGGAAGTTACAATAACTGAACACATACCAACCATCTTAGGAGTCAATTGATGCCTAATACCATTATACCTATATTAATCGATCACTTTCTTGCTTGGGCTTGGGCTTAGGCTCAGGCTTAGGCTTAGGCTTAGGAGTCAACTGAATACAGTAGATAAAATTGAAATTTTTCTTAGGGACCCCTAAAAGTCAGTTTTGCCACCGGTGTAGCAACTGCAAATCTCAACGGATTTGAATGAATCCTTTTTTAAATGAAAGATAAATAAATTCTTAAAAGATTGCTGAAATTTTCATTAATGTGCTCTGCTTAGATCCTGCCTGAGATATACGCCCTCATTAGAGACCCCCAAAAGTCAGTTTTGCCCCGTTTGGAAACCGAATCTGATATTTAAGAGAAATCGGTATTTTTGGAAGCCCTTTTTGTCATTTTTTGCTTGTTTTTAGCTCTAAAACGCTATTTGGCAGCTTAAAATAGTCATTTTTAGCGTTCTTACTGAAAAAAAGTGCTAAAAACGCATTTCCAGGCGTTTCGGAGCTTTTTGAAATTTGGGACCCTCCTCTGGGCGAAACCCCCTCGACCCTCATCTGAGGAAACCCCGAAAATACGAAAATACCAAATACATAAAACCATTTCTCAAAAAAATACCAAATAAGTAAGTACCAAATAATACCGCATACCATTTGCATTCCTACTCGCACAGTCAAAGACGCACAAAATAGCAACCACCCACCCACAAAAAATGCTGGCGCTGGGCTGGGAGGTGGGAAAGGGAAGTGCCACTGCACTGGCTGCTCTATGAAAATTGTTCTTCAGGAATACCAATAATTGTAAGACTGAGCGCACCGTTTCTCCCTCAAATGGCGGTCGTCCTGGCCGCACAAACACTAATCTCCCTCCAGGCACTGACTAACCATGTTAGGTGGGAAGCGTGCCACTCAAACCCTACTTTCTTCAAGCTTTGCTTCAACTAATTTTTGGCTTGCAGGTACAATGTAGCCTATTGTACGCATATGAACACTGTTTAATTGGAACTAATAAAATTGGCACGTTATAATTGGCTTCATACATACAGTATATCTGATCTGCTAGCCGGTCTCAAATGATTCTTTGAATAGTTGGGTGGCCTATACGACACTAAAATTGTTAAATGAGGAGGCTTCGTTTCATAGCAGACATTGTACGTACCAAAACTGCTTATTTTTTACCCACACTGCAGCGGACACCCATGTAATTCAATCTGTTCAACGTTCGTACTGTACGACTACTAAAGCATTGACTGGGCCAACAAATTTTGAAAACGTGCCTTTATTTAGCAACAAAACCTGCGTCCTCCAGCTCCTGTTGAAGGGTATACCGAACCCATACCGAAAAATGGGTATTTTTAGGAATAAACCTAACCGATAAATACCTACCGATTACAGGTATTTAATAAATACCTATACCTGGTATACCGCTTATTTTGAGAATACCCAGGTATTTGGAAATCGGTATTTTTTGTCCAGCTTAGTGCAATTTTTATCGAAAATTCCCTATGATCACAATGTTTTCTTTGTAATTTTAAGTTTTGGAGCATGCAGAAACACATTATATTTATACGAAAAGACCTCCTAACACGGATGATCGCTACTACAGTGCTGCCTAAGATCTATTATGCAGCTCCCGCGATACAAGCTGCACCACCCTCCTACATAAATCAGACCTATCTGCCAGAGGTCAACTTTGGAGCAAAGTTGGTAGATGGGCTGAGGAAGTTCGATCACGCCACAGAGTCAAGGAAAAAACTTGGATGGCTTGACCCCCAGACTGAGCTCAAGTATCGAACTCAATCATTCGCATACAAGCATTTCTTGGAGAACAGTCCAATCGTCGAACTGCGCATCAGTGAATACAGAAGATCGTCGAAAATCAATCATGTGCCACTGCTCCTAGTGCCGAATGTGACTGCCGATACTGCTAAGCGTGCCTTCTCACACCGCGCACCATCTCTGCTGAATGAAGCGTTTATAAATCTGCGTTTGAACTGCTTGGAACCAGTCTCTTTGTCTGTTTTTAAATCTCGGCTGAAAGCTTTCTATGACAGATGTTTGTGCTAGTCTTGTTCACCACTGTTACAGTCCACACATATTGTTTTATCCTCACTCGTCATGATCTACATTCGTCTTTTTCATGTGACTAGCTCTGCTAAATCGTGTGCAGGAATAAAGTTTCAAAGTTTTATTACGATATCCTTTCAAAATGCCGAATTTGTAGAATTTTTAGTCCTTTAACCCTACTTCCTGTCCCGAACTTGCTTTGTCACTAGAAAGCATTGGTCTAGTTTTGGCTTAACTTCACACTGCTCCAAATAATGTCTCTACAGTATGTACTTGATTACAGTACATTCACAATCAACTGAATAGCCCAGCATTTTGTTACTGCTCGTTAGATCTCATACTGTAGCAGGTCTTAAACTACAGTACAATCGGGCACTAAAAACGCTCAAAAATCGCAAAAAACTGCAATTTTTCGGTTAAAAATCGTTAAAAATCGTTAATTTGGGCTGCAATACAGCTAAAAAGTGCTGTTTTAGCGGCGATTTTGGTAATTTTTGTGTCTGAAATTGCAAAAAATTGCTTACTACAAAAATCGGAGGAGCTCTGGCCTAAGTCGGCTGGGGGCAGAGCCCTCAGACCCCCTGTTATATGTATGCTTAATGGCTTGATCGAAGGGGTACCACCTGAGGCGACTGACTGTCTGTCTAATTGAGTCTTCTAGCTCTTCTTCAGGGAGCGTAAACAGATTTGGTCAGGGTTTTTCGATTCGGCGTCAGAAAGATTCACTGAAATGACGCTCCACCGCAAAACCACGCTCGACGCTCTTCTCTCTCCTCTCTGCCAAATCGATTTTCGAGCGAGAGATAGACGAGGAGAGGAGAATTGTTGTTGTTTATTGAACTGCCCAACTTGGTATGACGAAGAGCAGTGTTGCAAATAGTTGGCGCGTATTATTATTATAAGTTTAAAAAGTAAAGATAACCGTTTCAGCAGAGTGTCCGGCCGGCCCGATTGATTAACTCAACTGTTTTGTTCAGCCTAAATGGCTTCCAACTAAAATTCCGCACATTATTCTACCCATTCCTTCCGCCTAGTTTAGTTAGTTTAGTTCCTTGTCCGTCCACCGTTGCGCTTTGGCTACTTCAGGAAAATACACAAGCTTCTTTTATTATTCATTAATTAATTTTGCAATCGAATAGACTAATTCTTGAACGGCGCTGCCTGCCTGTTTAGCTGTTTTTGAGTGTCGCCATGGCATTTCTCAAAGTGTTTATTGATTATTTGAACCACAGTCCACCGGCGTTCGGTGTATAACGAGCGAAAGCTGTGCCCTGCTTGACTGGCTGTTCCGTGCGGTTTTAGCCTTAGCTTTGCGGCCTGTAATTGGGGCTTTTTGTTAAGCTACGTGCGGCTACAATTAGCTCGCTCTGTTTAGTTGCCTTCGTCACTGGGTTCAGTTGCTAGGCTTCTTAGCCGACTTGTTGACCTTCGTAATCAACCTAATGCCTGCTATTCGTATTCCCCGTCAAAAGTTTTGATCGAAAATTGAAAACTGTGGTACGTAGCTGTAGGGATGCAAATGGTATAAAAAATACCAAATACTAAATACTAGATGGTATTTTCTATACCAAATAATACCAAATAATTCCAAATAGTTGATAAACAGGTCGCTAGCTGTTTGTAATGAGCGCAAAATCATACTTTTTGTTTTTTTCAGCAAAAATATATAAGTTTTGCCTCAGTGGAAGAGTTTTTGTTGCATCTAAAAGAAATCTAGTCATGCCGAGAAAGAAAACGAGCAGAATTTGATTGTTTTTCACTGACTCGGGAAATGGGCAAGCACGTTGTGACGTTTGCGGTCTAGGCTCGGTCTCGATAAAGGGGCCGTCCATAAACGACGTCGTTCCAAAATCCCGATTTTTCGGACCACACTTCTCCCAAAATCGCCTTGCGTCGTTTCATGGGGCCCCCTCCCACTTTTTGAGAATTTTCCATGAATGGTTGTTATAAGCTAAACTGGTCAGAATTCTTTGTTGTTTTGTTGCTCAGAAACGGTAAAGAGACGTGTTGTTCTGCGTATCTGCATTGTTAAACTTTTAGTAAATTAGAAATAAAGAGAAAACTCTGAACAGAAGAGCTCTGACATGGTATACAGTCGCAAAATATGCAGAATTTATCGCTTAAAAGCTAACTGTTTAGTTATTTAAACTATTTGGTATTATTTGGTATAAAAAATACCAAATACCAAATAATACCAAATACCTAGAAAATACCAAATAATACCAAATAATACCGGATACCATTTGCATCCCTACGTAGCTGCAAAACTTGATTTCTTTTGCTAACAGCAGCAGGACTCAACTGGCTTTCTACCAGCTTCTGGAAGTGTTTAAAATTTTATTTTAGCCCTTGTTAACCTGTTCAATACGAGTAAGACTTTTTCCTCATCCCATAAACCTTCAAATCAATCAATAGGTTAAGTCATTTCCTAAGCAGAACTTTTTATAGAGAATATCGTCTGTAGATTTGCGATCCCACTCTGCCTTTGCTACCTCTTGCCGTTTGTTTGTACACCATGACATACATTACTAGGGCGTTTGGGGGCTTACCCCCTTGCTCTGCAAAGGCCAGACCTCCCTCCCTCACCCCCGAGACAGTTTAGGGACCCGACCTTAAAATGCAATTACTAGTAGCAACTCCAGTACCTACAGACTGACTCTGAAATCACTAATTCTTAGCTTGTAATTCGCTTGAAAATCCTTTGGAAACCGAATTTGGCATTTCCACTGCTGATATTTAAGAGGAATCGGTGTTTTTGGAAGCTTTTTTTCGTTTTTTTTGCTTGTTTTTAGCTCTAAAATGCTAGTTGGCAACTTAAAATAACGATTTTATTTTTAGCCTCCTTACGTGCTTTCCAGTTTCGTTTCGGGGGCCATACATGTAACAAGTCATGTTATCCACCGATGGGGGAGGGGGGTTGGGGGGTCTGGCGCCGGCCGGGGGGGGGGGGCCTGAGCCAAATTTTTGGGAGGGGGTATGGCACTAAAAAACGCTCAAAAGTCGAAGAAATCGCAATTTTTGGGCTAAAAATCGCCAAAAATGGCTAATTTGTGCTGAAATACAGCTAAAAGGTGCTGATTTGCAGAATTTTGTGTCTGAACTTGTAAAAAAATTTGCTCAAAAATTTACTTGCCAGAAAAATCGGAGGGGGGGATCGACGAAATCGTCTCGGGGGGGGGGGGTCTGGTCTAAGTCGGGTGGGGGCATACCCCCAGACCCCCCTGTTACATGTATGTCGGGGGCTGTGTGAAATTTTCTGCGCGAAATCCCGCTCGACCCCCCACCTGACGGATACCTCCTCCTCGGCGCTGTTAAATTAAGATTATAAGTTTAGTGTTTCAGAATGATCTGAAGGAATCTCACCACCTAATAATGGGATTAATAGCTTTATTACTGGCTTTAAGTTGGCACCAGCGGACCCTTTGCCTTGGCTACGGTGCCAGTGGTGGTAGTTACGATCAGAGAAGTGAGCTTAGATTTACCTGTGACCCCGCCGCCCCCGACAAGGTCAGCCTCTCCGCTGAATTGACCGGTCGACAGCTGGACAACGGCGATCGCCAAGTGGATAATGTGGCTGTCCTGCCGTCCTGTCTCTTTCAGAATCTTACTAACTCCTGCTCCCTTTCATCTCTTATCACCAAATTCCAGGACACAGCCGTTCAGGTCTGCTATTACCCTCAGGCACTTAACGCCGTCCATCTATGGTACCGGTCATAATGCGTAGTTGCCCTGGAGCCAGATTAATAAAGATAGAACTGGCATGTGCTACCCCTAGCACGAGCTCAATTGAAATATCCCAGAACCCTAAGGTCATGAGACTTAGCGTGTGCTAAGCCAAGAGTTAACACGTGCTTAGGGTCTCCCAATCGTTCTATTGAGCTCGTGCTAGGGGTAGCACATGCTAGTTCTATCTATATTAATCTGGCCCCAGGCTGTAGGTGCTAATTTTGGTCGGGAGATTCAAATTTAGGCGGGAAGTTTAAATTTTCGGCGAAATTATTTACTAAAAATTGTAATTTTCGGCTAAATTGAAATTGTTTGAGTAAAAATCCAATTTTCGATTGAAAGCTGCTTAAAATTTAGCTTTCCGACAAAATATTGTCCAAAAATTTGGGGTTCAGTGCGTACTTGCGTCGGCCAACCAAGGGTGCGTAGTTTCATAGTTGCCAAAATTGATTTCTGTGGCTTAAAACACACACACAACAGCTTCTGCAAGCATTTGGTAGAGTTTTATTTTGTCCCTTATGCACATGTATAGCAAACATGGGCCGGAAACATCCGGAGGGGTCTGGAAACCTTGGGTTTCCAAAAAGGTCCAAAAAACGCCTATTTTGCCTTAAATAAGCGAGGGGGAGCGTAAACCCCGGCCCATGTATGATGTATAGTACCCATGCCATTACCTCCGGTGTGTGGTCGGTGGTGATCTGGTACCATAAACGGCATTAAGTGTCTGACTCTCATATGCAGGGTGTTCCAATATCTATACCCATACCAATTATACCAATTTACCATTTGTGTGGGTTGTCTGTAATGGCAATTTTCTTAGTACCCCAAAACTCGTCCCAATTGGAGGTGTCCTGTCTTGCTTATGGAAGTTCTACGGTAGCACAGGAGTAATATAGTATTCTTTCTTCTGGCAGCTAAATATCCCAGACAGAAAGTCCGTTTTGCTGTTTTCTATTGATTACAGAAAGGACCTGTTCTCTGAAATATGATCTTGGCCCAGATGGGCAAGAACATTTTTTTGAAAGTCATCTGAAAGCTGTTCAGCGTGCTAATACAGCTATTTACAACTTGCCCACTTCAAACCAGTTCGAATAGGCCTACACTGGCGTAAATACTGCCCTAAACCTGTCGGTATTTGGGTATAGGGATTTGCGGGTATTGTATGCACACCACTGCTGTATTGGGTGTAAATGTTTGGACACCATATGAATTGGGCAACCATTGAAACTGAAAGAGATGATTGCAGGAGGCGATAATTAAAAGAAGCTACATGTTGGTGCTGAATTCGTGTACGGTCAATGAGAATGCGTTTGTGACTAAGTTGAAAAACGAGCTTAGAACCATGCGTGGTGTAATAGACCGGCTCTATGTTATTTTCGGCCAGGCTCGACCTACTGGATCTCAACAAATTCATGGTTCCGATGGTATGTTCGTTCTGATTATCTCTATTTATGGAGTGTGTGCAAAATTTTTAAAGTAGCAACCGTGCATCTGATTTGAATGGAAGAGAAATAAATTTCTAAAAGATTGGTGCATTTTCAATTAAGATACTCTGTTTACTTCCAGAGATATTTGGCCTCAAAGTCAAAACAGAGAATTTGGCAATGAACAAGAACCTTTTGGTTGCACTTCACAATAAAGCAGATTCCTACTGCTGGGGTTAATCAAAACCAGTAGAGCCTCATTACGTTAGCCTTCAGCAGTAGTAATCTGTTTTATTGTGAACTGCAAACAAATCGTTCTTGTTCATTGCCAAATTCTCTGTTTTGACTTTGAGGCCAAATATCTCAGGAACTACGCAGAGTATCTTAGTAAATATTGCAACCGTCTGTCAACAATATATTTGTCTTTCATTCATATCAGCTGAGATGCATATTTGTTACAGTAAATAATAACTCTTCTGCCGCTTGTTTTTCGGGCACTCCCAGAAAATAGATGTCTCTCTCTTTCTGTTTTTAGCCGTATAGCAGAGATGATTGTAGATCTGGACTGGGTTTACATGACGTATCGCAGTGGCGGCGGCGCCAGCTTCAGGACAGAGGCGCAGAAGTGCGAATTGAACGAAAGTCGAATAGTAGAGTCGCTGACTGGTCTGCCCACCTGCCGTCTGTCTGCTGAGGTCACACACGATGACGCACACAGCCTACGTCACTTTTCCAAGACCTCTGTGCTCTTCGTCAGCGTTTCTTTCATTATTCTCATGGTCATTTCTCTGGCTTGGCTCGTTTTCTACTACGTACAGCGGTTCAGATACGCCCATGCCAAGGACAGACTGGCGGTTTGTTCTCACCTCATTTACCTCTGCTGTCCCTGGAAAGTCAGGGGGTCATGGAAAAGTCAGGCAATTTGGTTGTCTTGTTAGGGAAAAATTTGATAGCGGCAGAAACATCTCGCCGCCAAATGGTCGTGTTGTTAGAACTTTACACAACCCCCTTTTGAAAATCGGTCTTCTGACTTTATATACTACTACTTAAACTGGAAATTTTTAAACTGAATACAGTTTAAATGCGTTTTACAAAGGCAGTTTTTATTAATTTTAATCGTATTATTGGTTGCAGTTTCCTCACCCAGGTTGGTCAGGGAATTTTGACTTCGGTCATGGAAAAGTCAGGAAATTTTGCTTTACAAAAGCCGCACGAACCCTGTCAGACATGGGCTAGCATTTCGGCTGATGGGGGGTAGAATTTCCAATTGCTGATGGGGGGTAGGAGCGCCTGATGGGGGGGCTGAGGGGGTGGAAAGCCAAAAAGTCCGATTTTTGGCGAAAATCAGGGTTTTTTGGCTTATTTTTCTTTAAAATAAGTTAAAATTAGCTATTCTGAGCTCATTTACGCCTATTCCAGGCATATTTTTATCATAATTTTCTGTACAAAATTCTTCCCAAAAATTCCTGATGGGGGTAGCGGCCGGCTGATGGGGGAGACGCCCAGTTCGCCGCGCCCGGTTTGCCGCGGCCGGTTTGCCGCGAACCGGTTCGCCGCAGGGTTATTCCGCCGCGGACCGGTTCGCCGCAGGTAATAATTTTTTAATTCGGTTTAGCAAGCGTACATGTACCGTGGCAGCTTATAAATAAGAAGTTATTTTTAACGATTAGTCTTGTTAGTAACCGGTAAGACTACCCGGAAGCGCGGGACGGTCAACAGGCAACAGAGCCTAAGACGTCCCACGCTACCATCTGTGCAGCGAGTAACAGACAAGCCTGGCGCTGCAAGGTGGAGCGACGTCGGGAGCAGGACGTGCGCCCCAGGGGCTGTAGTCATGGGCTATGAGGCGCGTGCGTCCAACTCCTCATTGGCAGATAAGACCACAGCCTCGGACGACCACAGGTCGGTGAGAGGAGTGAGTCAGCGTGTTTAGAAGTTCAGCTTTTCACACGCGCCACATGCCACCTACTTGCCATCGACTTCTCTTTGCCACAAACACTAGCCGCGCCGAGGGGGTGAACGTGTGCAGTCGCCTCGCTACACACGCACGCAGCAGTCGGTGGCCTAACCACTCGACCAACTGTGCTGGCGCAACAAAAATTTACCGTTAACGTCTCTCTAATAGTCTAGTCCAAATATTCATTTTCTTTAATTTTCATAGAATTGGGGACGTTAATGTTATTTGTACGTAATTTATATTATCAGACGTGGGAAAAGGGGGTAAGGAAGGGATGGTCCCGCTCATACTCTTACCTACCCCTCAGGCCGCCTGCCCGCCACTACCCCTTTCGAAATTTTTGGAAGAATTTTATACAGACAATTACGATGAAAATGTGCTTAGATATTGGTGTAAATGGGCTTAAAATAGCCTACATTTTACAACGAAAAATATTTCAAAAATGTTGATTTTAGTATAAAAACTGGGACTTTTGGTTTATCAGCCCTCAGCCCCATCATGATTTGAAAATTTACTAGTGTGCATTGTCATGTCTGATAGTAACAATGAGACTTACACCAAACGATGACCACCGCACCACTTCGATGCGTTGACACGGTTAACACGATCCGCTGACACGATATATTTACATGACCTGCTAACACGTTTTAGCCGATCGTGTTAATCGTGTCGGCAATGAGACCGTCTCCAGCGTGTTAGTACATCGCTAGCACTGCTATCACGACATACGTACACGATTTGCTAACACGTGTAAGCGGATCGTGTTAACCGTGTCGACAGAGTCGTTTTTCCTGTGACAGTACATGTACGCTTGCTAAACCGAATTTGAAAAATATTCTCTGCGGCGAACCGGTCCGCGGCGGAAGAACCCTGCGGCGAATCGGCCCGCGGCAAACCGGCCGCGGCGAACTGGGCGCGGCGAACCGGTCGCGGCGAACTGACCCCAACCCGGCTGATGGGGGTAGATCAGAGCCTATTGGGGGGCCAACCCCCCTCAGCCCCCCCCCTTTGCCCATGTCTGAACCCTGTGCTCTGACATGGGTAAATGTCTCAGGCTCACACGTACCTGCCCCCTTAGGAATTTTTAGGAATAATTTTGTAAAAGAGTATGCCTGGATCAGGTGTAATTCAGCTCAGAATAGCTTGTTTATTTTAACTTATTTTAGCGAAAAAAAGCCTAAAACGTTGATTTTAGTTAAAAAAATCGGTCTTACCAACCCCCATTGCTGCCCCCTCAGGATTTGAAAATTTAGCACTCAATCGTAATATCAGCCCATATCTGCTTCTGGTCTAAGTTAAAAGTTCGTTTGAACCTTAGATTTAGATTCCGGTCTTGCCGAAAGGTGTCACGCTTGTGAGCTTTTTGTATTGTCGATTGCTTTTTCTTCTGCCATTCAACGCTTCCTGACAGGCTTACTGTTTTCTCAGTTCAAGTCATACGTGTGTAGTGGAAAGTGCGCTCGACCGGGTTCTGCTTGACCAATGACCAGACGATTTTTCTTGCCCCTCCCACTTTTCTCAGTCACGAGTTTGGCTAACGCCTGCAGAATCGTAATGCTGTGTTTTTCCTCTGTGTCTGAGCCCGATTTGAACAGGAAGGGGTTGGCTACTGAAAATGCTCCCAAATCGCGAAAAGAAAACGTCAAAAATCGCTATTTTGGTCTGAAATACAGCTAAAATGGGCTGTTTTACAGGCGACTGAAATTGCAAAAATCGCAAACATTTGCTCGAAAATTACTTGCCAGAAGAATCGGAGGGAGAGGCAGGCGGAAGAATCGTCTCGGGCATACATGTACTAGCATACATGTAACAGCTCCGGGCCGACCTGGGGGGAGGGGGGTAGGGGGGGTTTTCCTCAGGTGGGGGGTCGAGGGGGGTTTCGCCCAGGTGGGGGGTCCCAAATTTCTAAAAGCTCCAAAACGCCTAGAAATGCGTTTTTAGCACGTTTTTTTCAGTAAGGACGCTAAAAATCGCTATTTTAAGCTGCCAAATAGCGTTTTAAAGCTAAAAACAAGCAAAAAATGACAAAAAGAGCTTCCAAAAACACCGATTTTTCTTCAATATCAGCAGTGGAAGCGCCAAATTCGGTTTCCAAAGGCTTTTCAAGTGAATTTTAGGCAAAAAATTAGTGATTTCTGACCCAGTTTGCTAATACTGGAGCCACTACTAGTACTTGTATTTTTTGGTCAGGGGGAGGGGTCCCTTAACCTGTCTCGGGGGAGGGTGAGGGGGGGTTTGGCCTTTCCAGCAGGGGGGTAACCCCCCCAAACCCCCCTAGTACATGTATGTGTACTAGGGGGTTTCCCCTGCTGGAATGGCCAAACCCCCCTCACCCCCCCCCGAGACAGGTTAAGGGACCCCTCCCCCGACCAAAAAATACAAGTACTTGTAGTGGCTCCAGTATTAACAAACTGGGTCAGAAATCACTAATTTTTAGCCTAAAATTCAATTGAAAAGCCTTTGGAAACCGAATTTGGCGTTTACACTGCTGATATTTAAGAAAAATCGGTGTTTTTGGAAGCTCTTTTTGTCATTTTTTGCTTGTTTTTAGCTTTAAAACGCTATTTGGCAGCTTAAAATAGCGATTTTTAGCGTCCTTACTGAAAAAAACGTGCTAAAAACGCATTTCTAGGCGTTTTGGAGGTTTTCGAAATTTGGGACCCCCACCTGGGCGAACCCCCCCTCGACCACCCACCTGAGGAAGACCCCCTACCCCCCTCTTACATAATACACGTATGAACGTGTATATGCATACTTGAGGAGACCTATTTTCTCAAAAGTCGGTAATTATGAATAGGACAAAGCCAAAGACAAAATACAGTCTGACGATCGCGAACTCGGTTCAGTCGAGAGATAAGATTAATTTAGATTTTCTTCTCTCAGTCCAATTAGGTGTTTGCTGCTGTCAAAGGCTGCACGTTGCTGTCTTAACCAGAAGTGCAGTACGTCAGTCAGTTAGAGAAGAAAAAGGTTGCCAGAGTTTTATTGACCGGCCGGCCGCAGCCGAGCTGAGCCGAGCGTCCGATCGATCGGCCGTAAGGGCTGGTGCAGCAGCTGCTGGAGAGGCAGGGAGGGAAAAGCGGAGAAATCGACCGTTGCTGCCCCGGGTCCGAGGGGACCGCTCTGCTCTTATGAATTACAAATTTGACAAATAACCGCCGAGCCTAATTAATGCTCGGGAGCAGCTCTGTTTATTGCCAGATTATATACGCCCACCTCTAAGCTGCAGCTATTCGGTTTGACAACAAGTCCGATGTCCTAAAAATTACGGTCGTTCCTTGATATCGGGAGAGTTGGGTTTTTTGTTTATTTTTATCTGTTCTTTTTTTGTTTGGAACCGCATCGGTTGGAGACTTTGTACAGCTTAATCGGGCAAAGTGAAATGAAAGAAACAAGAACTATAATTTCTGCAGAGTAGTTTTCAGATCTGTCTTAAAAGCTTGAAGTGTAGCATACATGGGCCGGAAAAATGGGTTGGGGTTAGAGGGCACACTAACCCCAATACCCAATGCCTCGAAAACACCCCAATACACCCAATACCAGTTCGCACTCTAGTTGGGGTAGTCAAAATCCGAAATTTGGCGGACGGTCTACCGATTTGGGGGTCGCG